>SRMA01011667.1:0-12347 GCA_007224835.1 Danionella cerebrum
TAAAGTTTGCACGCAAACTTCGATGTTGGCTTGCGTTGGTACCGTTAATACCTATTTTTTTAAATGTTGTCAATTCCGCAGCAATAACATAATCCAACCCCCATGTCTCTATGATTCTCATAAGCTGAGATAGGTACATGCAATATTGGTTGCTATGGTAACCAGTCTGGTTGCTATGGAGGTGTCGGTGACCTAACATATTGTTCCCCATGTCAACATGAGTAAAATACACCAACCCCCATGTCTCTATGACTTTCGTAAGCTGAGATAGAGATACGCCATATTGGTTGCTATGGTAACAGTGTGGTTGCTATGGAGGGGTCGCTGCCCTAATATATTGTTCCCCATATGAATACGAGTAAATTACAGCAACCCCCATGTCTCTATGATTTTCCTGAGCTGAGATAGGTACATGCAAAATTGGTTGCTATGGTAACCAGTCTGGTTGCTATGGAGAGGTCAGTGACCTAACACATTGTTCCCCATGTCAATACATCAACCCCCATGTCTCTATGACTTTCCCAAGCTGAGATAGAGCTGCGCCATATTGGTTGCTATGGTAACCAGTTTGGTTGCTATGGAGGGGTCGCTGACCTAATATATTGCTCCCCATATCTATACGGGTGAAATACAGCAACCCCCATCTCTTTATGATTTTCCTAAGCTGAGATAGAGACATGCCATATTGGTTGCTATGGTAACCAGTCTGGTTGCTATGGAGGTGTCATTAACATGATATAATGTTTCAGCTGTCAGTATGGGTGAAGCTTACCAGCCCCCAAGTCTCTAGCATTTTCCTAAGCTAAGATAGGGATGTGGCTATATAGTTGCTATGGTAAACAATTTGGTTGCTATGGAGGAGTTAGTGACATCATGTTGTAATCTGCTTTTCATTTAGAATAATATAAAGCAACCCCCATGTCTCTACTGTGTTCCGTTTAGAAGATATTTGACATTGAAAGTTATGTCAAAACGTGGGTGTGGCTTAATTAATTTATGTTAATTCACAAGCAATGATGGGCTGGATAAGTAATTTGCTTACTTAATGCTTGTATGACTTTCCAGTGTCAATCAATTACAGAAGCTCTTTTACATTAGGATCTATGGAGTTCATGCTCCATTCATTTCAATGGGCCATTGAAAGTCAATGAGACACCTTTGACCTACTTATTAGTAATCAAGTGCAGCTGCTGCAAAGGGCCAACTGTCAGATTTTCAAATGATGGCAAATCTGCTGGAGAAAATCCAATTTTCATGCCTCAAACAAATAAAGATTATAGAAGAACCGTAAGACATATCCAAATGATTCTTTCTTTGTCAGAAGCAGAAGACCCTAACGAAGAGAATGCTGTAAATTTTGTGAAGGTTTGATTAGAAATAAAAAAATTATGGCGAGCTAGAAAAAGCCTTCATTTGATTCTGTGCAACTGCTCATTTCTGAGAAATCCATACCTCCAAACAAATAAGGATTACGAAAGAAGGACAAGACACATTAAAATATTTCCTTTACTGTTAGAATCACAAGATTTTAAGGAAGAAAATGGTGTAAGTTTTGTGAAGCTGTGATAAAGTTTGAATGATTTATGGCGAGTTATAAATAACCTGCGATTGAGATTTTGAACAGAATCCACCAGAATTTTTGAATGGAGGTGAATGGAGCAATTATGTGCACTCCTTGTGGTTTAGGCCACCTGGAGTAAAAACCGTGTGTTTTTTAAAAATGAAAACAGCACCAACTGAAAGAGGACAAAAATCTCTACCATTTAGGTATAAAATGTGTGTAAAGGTTAATTTTTAGTTGAGAAAACAGTGCAAGTAGCAACAAGACTGAGCTTGCTCAAAGTTAGAGTGGGCGATGACATCACCACTCTAGGGCTCCCATAGGGAATGACTTGGGCGATTTTTGGGCCGAAATTCGCGATTTTTACGGAAACCGCTGGTCAAATCGGTTCAAAAAGACATAGCAACTCGAGTGGGAACAGCTTGGACGACCGTGGAAAGTTTCGTGGCTGTAGCTCGAACGGGCTAGGAGGAGAAGCGTCGTAAAATTTTGGCGTAGGAAAAGAGAAGAAGAAGAAGAAGAAGAAGAAGAAGAAGAACTAGATTTTAAAGTTTGCACGCAAACTTCGATGTTGGCTTGCGTTGGTACCGTTAATACCTTTTTTTTAAAGAAATGTTGTCAATTCTGCAACAATAACATAATCCAACCCTCATGTCTCTATGATTCTCATAGGCTGAGATAGATACATGCAAAATTGGTTGCTATGGTAACAAGTCTGGTTGCTATGGAGGGGTCAGTGACCTAACATATTGATCCCCATGTCAACACGAGTAAAATACACCAACCCCCATGTCTCTATGACTTTCGTAAGCTGAGATAGAGATACGCCATATTGGTTGCTATGGTAACAGTGTGGTTGCTATGGAGGGGTCGCTGACCTAATATATTGTTCCCCATATGAATACGAGTAAATTACAGCAACCCCCATGTCTATGATTTTCCTGAGCTGAGATAGGTACATGCAAAATTGGTTGCTATGGTAACCAGTCTGGTTGCTATGGAGGGGTCAGTGACCTAACACATTGTTCCCCATGTCAATACATCAACCCACATGTCTCTATGACTTTTCAAAGCTGAGATAGAGCTGCGCCATATTGGTTGCTATGGTAACCAGTTTGGTTGCTATGGAGGGGCAGCTGACCTAATATATTGCTCCCCATATCTATACGGGTAAAATACAGCAACCCCCATCTCTCTATGATTTTTCTAAGCTGAGATAGAGACATGCCATATTGGTTGCCATGGTAACCAGTCTGGTTGCCATGGAGGTGTCATTAACATACTATAATGTTTCAGCTGTCAGTATGGGTGAAGCTTACCAGCCCCCAAGTCTCTAGCATTTTCCTTAGCTAAGATAGAGATGTGGCAATATAGTTGCTATGGTAAACAATTTGGTTGCTATGGAGGAGTTAGTGACATCATGTTTTAATCTACTTTCCATTTAGACTAATATAAAGCAACCCCCATGTCTCTACTGTGTTTCGTTTAGAAGATATTTGACATTGAAAGTTATGTCAAAAAGTGGGTGTGGCTTAATTAATTTATGTTAAATCACAAGCAATGATGGGCTGGATAAGTGATTTGCTTCCTTAATGCTTGTATGACTTTCCAGTGTCAATCAATTACAGAAGCTCTTTTACATTAGGATCTATGGGGTTCATGCTCCATTCATTTCAATGGGCCATTGAAAGTCAATGAGACACCTTTGACCTACTTATTTGAAATCAGCTTGCACCTGGAGTTATCAACTGCCAGATTTTCAAACGAGTCAGCTGACTCAACTGTCAGATTTTCAAACGATGGCAAATCTGCTGGAGAAAATCCGATTTCCATGCCTCAAACAAATAAAGATTATAGAAGAATCGTAAGACATATCGAAATGATTCTTTCTTTGTAAGAAGCAGAAGACCCTAACGAAGAGAATGCTGTAATTTTTTTGAAGGTGTGATTAGAAATAAAAAAATTATGGCGAGCTACAAATAGCCTTCATTTGATTCTGTGCAACTGCTCATTTTAGAGAAATCCATACCCTCAAACAAATAAACATTACGAAAGAATGAACAGAGGTATTGAAATATTTCTTTTACTGTTAGAATCCCAAGATTTTAAGGAAGAGAATGGTGTAGATTTTGTGAAGCTGTGATAAAGTGTGAATGATTTATGGCGAGTTAAAAATAGCCTGCGATTGAGATTTAAAACAGAATCCACCAGAATTTTTGAATGGAGGTGAATGGAGCAATTATGTGCACTCGTTGTGGTTTAGGCCACCTGGCGTAAAAACCGTGTGTTTTTTTAAAAATGAAAACAGCACCAACTGAAAGAGGACAAAAATCTCTACCATTTGGGTATAAAATGTGTGTGTAAAGGTTAATTTTTAGTTGAGAAAACAGTGCAAGTAGCAACAAGACGGAGCTTGCTCAAAGTTAGAGTGAGCGATGACATCACCACTCTAGGGCTCCCATAGGGAATGACTTGGGCGATTTTTGGGCCGAAATTGGCGATTTTTACGGAAACCGCTGATCAAATCGGTCCGAAGAGATATAGCAACAAACTACATAACAGCTTTGAGGTGTGTTGAAAGTTTCGTGGCTGTAGCTCGAACGGGCTAGGAGGAGTAGTGTTAAGATTTTTGTCAGAAGAAAAGAGAAGAAGAATAAGAAGAAGAAGAATAACTAGATTTTAAAGTTTGCACGCAAACTTCGATGTTGGCTTGCGTTGGTACCGTTAATACCTATTTTTTTTAAATGTTGTCAATTCCGCAACAATAACATAATCCAACCCCATGTCTCTATGATTCTCATAAGCTGAGATAGGTACATGCAATATTGGTTGCTATGGTAACAAGTCTGGTTGCTATGGAGGGGTCAGTAACCTAACATATTGTTCCCCATGTCAACACGAGTTAAATACACCAACCCCCATGTCTCTATGACTTTCGTAAGCTGAGATAGAGATACGCCATATTGGTTGCTATGGTAACAGTGTGGTTGCTATGGAGGGGTCGCTGACCTAATATATTGTTCCCCATATGAATGCGAGTAAATTACAGCAACCCCCATGTCTCTATGATTTTCCTGAGCTGAGATAGGTACATGCAAAATCGGTTGCTATGGTAACCAGTCTGGTTGCTATGGAGGGGTCAGTGACCTAGCACATTGTCCCCCATGTCAATACATCAACCCCCATGTCTCTATGACTTTCCAAAGCTGAGATAGAGCTGCGCCATGTTGGTTGCTATGGTAACCAGTTTGGTTGCTATGGAGGGGTCGCTGACCTAATACATTGCTCCCCATGTCTATACGGGTAAAATACAGCAACCCCCATCTCTCTATGATTTTCCTAAGCTGAGATAGAGACATGCCATATTGGTTGCTATGGTAACCAGTCTGGTTGCTATGGAGGTGTCATTAACATAATATGTTTCAGCTGTCAGTATGGGTGAAGCTTACCAGCCCCCAAGTCTCTAGCATTTTCCTAAGCTAAGATAGAGATGTGGCTATATAGTTGCTATGGTAAACAATTTGTTTGCTATGGAGGAGTTAGTGACATCATGTTGTAATCTACTTTTCATTTAGAATAATATAAAGCAACCCCCATGTCTCTACTGTGTTCCGTTTAGAAGATATTTGACATTGAAAGTTATGTCAAAAAGTGGGTGTGGCTTAATTAATTTATGTTAATTCACAAGCAATGATGGGCTGGATAATTAATTTGCTTCCTTAATGCTCGTATGACTTTCCAGTGTCAATCAATTACAGAAGCTCTTTTACATTAGGATCTAAGGGGTTCATGCTCCATTCATTTCAATGGGCCATTGAAAGTCAATGAGACACCTTTGACCTACTTATTTGAAATCAACTTGCACCTGGAGTTATCAACTGCCAGATTTTCAAACGAGTCAGCTGACTCAACTGTCAGATTTTCAAACGATGGCAAATCTGCTGGAGAAAATCCGATTTCCATGCCTCAAACAAATAAAGATTATAGAAGAACCGTGAGACATATCGAAATGATTCTTTCTTTGTCAGAAGCAGAAGACCCTAACGAAGAGAATGCTGTAATTTTTATGAAGGTGTGATTAGAAATAAAAAAAATTATGGCGAGCTACAAATAGCCTTCATTTGATTCTGTGCAACTGCTCATTTTAGAGAAATCCATACCCTCAAACAAATAAACAATACGAAAGAATGAACAGAGTTATTGAAATATTTCTTTTACTGTTAGAATCCCAAGATTTTAAGGAAGAGAATGGTGTAAATTTAGTGAAGCTGTGATAAAGTGTGAATGATTTATGGCGAGTTAAAAATAGCCTGCGATTGAGATTTTAAACAGAATCCACCAGAATTTTTGAATGGAGGTGAATGGAGCAATTAAGTGCACTCCTTGTGGTTTAGGCCACCTGGAGTAAAAAACGTGTGTTTTTTAAAAATGAAAACAGCACCAACTGAAAGAGGACAAAAATCTCTACCATTTAGGTATAAAATGTGTGTGTAAAGGTTAATTTTAGTTGAGAAAACAGTGCAAGTAGCAACAAGACTGAGCTTGCTCAAAGTTAGAGTGGGCGATGACATCACCACTCTAGGTCTCCCATAGGGAATGACTTGAGCGATTTTTGGGCCGAAATTCGCGATTTATACGGAAACCGCTGGTCCAATCGGTCCGAAGAGATATAGCAACTCGAGTGGGAACAGTCTGGACGACCGTGGAAAGTTTCGTGGCTGTAGCTCGAACGGGCTAGGAGGAGAAGCATTGCAAAATTTTGACGTAGGAAAAGAGAAGAATAATAACTAGATTTTAAAGTTTGCACGCAAACTTCGATGTTGGCTTGCATTGGTACCGTTAATACCTTTTTTTTTAAATGTTGTCAATTCTGCAACAATAACATAATCCAACTCTCATGTCTATGATTCTCATAAGCTGAGATAGGTACATGCAAAATTGGTTGCTATGGTAACCAGTCTGGTTGCTATGGAGGGGTCAGTGACCTAACATATTGTTCCCCATGTCAACACGAGTAAAATACACCAACCCCCATGTCTCTATGACTTTCGTAAGCTGAGATAGAGATACGCCATATTGGTTGCTATGGTAACAGTGTGGTTGCTATGGAGGGGTCGCTGCCCTATTATATTGTTCCCCATATGAATACGAGTAAATTACAGCAACCCCCATGTCTCTATGATTTTCCTGAGCTGAGATAGGTACATGCAAAATTGGTTGCTATGGTAACCAGTCTGGTTGCTATGGAGGGGTCAGTGACCTAACACATTGTTCCCCATGTCAATACATCAACCCCCATGTCTCTATGACTTTCCAAAGCTGAGATAGAGCTGCGCCATATTGGTTGCTATGGTAACCAGTTTGGTTGCTATGGAGGGGTCGCTGACCTAATATATTGCTCCCCATATCTATACGGGTAAAATACAGCAACCCCCATCTCTCTATGATTTTCCTAAGCTAAGATAGACATGCCATATTGGTTGCTATGGTAACCAGTCTGGTTGCTATGGAGGTGTCAGTGACATCATGTTGTAATCTACTTTCCATTTAGAATAATATAAAGCAACCCCCATGTCTCTACTGTGTTCCGTTCAGAAGATATTTGACATCGATAGTTTTGTAAAAAAAGTGGGTGTGGCTTAATTATTTTATGTTAAATCACAAGGAATGATTGGCTGGATAAGTGATTTGCTTCCTTAATGCTAGTATGACTTTCCAGTGTCAATCAATTACAGAAGCTCTTTTACAATAGAATCTATGGGGTTCATGCTCCATTCATTTCAATGGGCCATTGAAAGTCAATGAGACACCTTTGACCTACTTATTAGTAATCAAGTGCAGCTGCTGCAAAGGGCCAGCTGTTGAAACTGCCAGTTGAAATGATGGCAAATCTGCTGGAGAAAATCCGATTTTCATGCCTCAAACAAATAAAGATTATAGAAGAACCGTAAGACATATCCAAATGATTCTTTCTTTGTCAGAAGCAGAAGACCCTAACGAAGAGAATGCTGTAAATTTTGTGAAGGTTTGATTAGAAATAAAAAAATTATGGCGAGCTAGAAAAAGCCTTCATTTGATTCTGTGCAACTGCTCATTTCTGAGAAATCCATACCTCCAAACAAATAAGGATTACGAAAGAAGGACAAGACACATTAAAATATTTCCTTTACTGTTAGAATCACAAGATTTTAAGGAAGAGAATGGTGTAAGTTTTGTGAAGCTGTGATAAAGTTTGAATGATTTATGGCGAGTTATAAATAGCCTGCGATTGAGACTTTGAACAGAATCCACCAGAATTTCTGAATGGAGGTGAATGGAGCAATTAAGTGCACTCCTTGTGGTTTAGGCCACCTGGAGTAAAAACCGTGTGTTTTTTAAAAATGAAAACAGCACCAACTGAAAGAGGACAAAAATCTCTACCATTTAGGTACAAAATGTGTGTGTAAAGGTTAATTTTTAGTTGAGAAAACAGTGCAAGTAGCAACAAGACTGAGCTTGCTCAAAGTTAAAGTGAGCGATGACATCACCACTCTAGGGCTCCCATAGGGAATGACTTGGGCGATTTTTGGGCCGAAATTCGCGATTTTTACGGAAACCGCTGGTCAAATCGGTTCGAAAAGACATAGCAACTCGAGTGGGAACAGCTTGGACGACCGTGGAAAGTTTCGTGGCTGTAGCTCGAACGGGCTAGGAGGAGAAGCGTCGTAAAATTTTGACGTAGGAAAAGAGAAGAAGAAGAAGAAGAAGAAGAAGAATAACTAGATTTTAAAGTTTGCACGCAAACTTCGATGTTGGCTTGCGTTGGTGCCGTTAATACCTATTTTTTTTAAAATGTTGTCAGTTCTGCAACAATAACATAATCCAACCCCCATGTCTCTATGATTCTCATAAGCTGAGATAGGTACATGCAAAATTGGTTGCTATGGTAACCAGTCTGGTTGCTATGGAGGGGTAAGTGACCTAACATATTGTTCCTCATGTCAACACGAGTAAAATACACCAACCCCCATGTCTCTAAGACTTTTGTAAGCTGAGATAGAGCTGCGCCATATTGGTTGCTATGGTAACAGTTTGGTTGCTATCGAGGGGTCGCGGACCTAATATATTGTTCCCCATATGAATACGAGTAAATTACAGCAACCCCCATGTCTCCATGATTTTCCTGAGCTGAGATAGGTACATGCAAAATTGGTTGCTATGGTAACCAGTCTGGTTGCTATGGAGGGGTCAGTGACCTAACACATTGTTCCCCATGTCAATACATCAACCTTCATGTCTCTATGACTTTCCAAAGCTTAGATAGAGCTGCGCCATATTGGTTGCTATGGTAACCAGTCTGGTTGCTATGGAGAGGTCGCTCACCTAACATATTGTTCCCATATCAATACGGGTAAAATACGGCAACCCCCATCTCTCTATGATTTTCCTAAGCTGAGAGAGAGTCATGCCATATTGGTTGCTATGGTAACCAGTCTGGTTGCTATGGAGGAGTCATTGACATGATATAATGTTTCAGCTGTCAGTATGGGTGAAGCTTACCAACCCCAAAGTCTCTAGCATTTTCCTAACCGAAGATAGAGATATGCCAATTTAGTTGCTATGGTAAACAATTTGGTTGCTATGGAGGAGTCAGTGACATCATGTTGTAATCTACTTTACATTTAGAATAATATAAAGCAACCCCCATGTCTGTACTGTGTTCTGTTTAGAAGATATTTGACATTGAAAGTTATGTCAAAAGTGGGTGTGGCTTAATAAATTTATGTTAATTCACAAGCAATGATGGGCTGGATAAGTAATTTGCTTCCTTAATGCTTGTATGACTTTCCAGTGTCAATCAATTACAGAAGCTCTTTTACATTAGGATCTATGGGGTTCATGCTCCATTCATTTCAATGGGCCATTGAAAGTCAATAAGACACCTTTGACCTACTTATTTGAAATCAGCTTGCACCTGGAGTTATCAACTGCCAGATTTTCAAACGAGTCAGCTGACTCAACTGTCAGATTTTCAAACGATGGCAAATCTGCTGGAGAAAATCCGATTTCCATGCCTCAAACAAATAAAGATTATAGAAGAACCGTAAGACATATCGAAATGATTCTTTCTTTGTCAGAAGCAGAAGACCCTAACGAAGAGAATGCTCTAATTTTTGTGAAGGTGTGATTAGAAATAAAAAAATTATGGCGAGCTAAAAATAGCCTTTATTTGATTCTGTGCAACTGCTCATTTCAGAGAAATCCATACCCTCAAACAAATAAGGATTACGAAAGAATGACCAGAGGTATTGAAATATTTCTTTCCCTGTTAGAATCCCAAGATTTTAAGGAAGAGAATGGTGTAAATTTTGTGAAGCTGTGATAAAGTGTGAATGATTTATGGCGAGTTAAAATAGCCTGCGATTGAGATTTTAAACAGAGTCCACCAGAATTTTTGAATGGAGGTGAATGGAGCAATTATGTGCACTCCTTGTGGTTTAGGCCACCTGGAGTAAAAGCCGTGTGTTTTTTTAAAATGAAAACAGCACCAACTGAAAGAGGACAAAAATCTCTACCATTTAGATATAAAATGTGTGTGTAAAGGTTAATTTTAGTTGAGAAAACATTGCAAGTATCAACAAGACTGAGCTTGCTCAAAGTTAGAGTGAGCGATGACATCACCACTCTAGGGCTCCCATAGGGAATGACTTGGGCGATTTTTGGGCCGAAATTCGCGATTTTTACGGAAACCGCTGATCAAATCGGTCCGAAGAGATATATCAACAAACTACATAACAGCTTTGAGGTGTGTTGAAAGTTTCGTGGCTGTAGCTCGAACGGGCTAGGAGGAGTAGGGTTAAGAATTTTTGTCAGAAGAAAAGAGAAGAATAAGAAGAAGAACTAGATTTTAAAGTTTGCACGCAAACTTCGATGTTGGCTTGCGTTGGTACCGTTAATACCTATTTTTTTAAATGTTGTCGATTCCGCAACAATAACATAATCCAACCCCCATGTCTCTATGATTCTCATAAGCTGAGATAGGTACATGCAAAATTGGTTGCTATGGTAACCAGTCTGGTTGCTATGGAGGGGTCAGTGACCTAACATATTGTTCCCCATGTCAACACGAGTAAAATCCACCAACCCCCATGTCTCTATGACTTTCGTAAGCTGAGATAGAGATACGCCATATTGGTTGCTATGGTAACAGTGTGGTTGCTATGGAGGGGTCGCTGACCTAATATATTGTTCCCCATATGAATACGAGTAAATTACAGCAACCCCATGTCTCTATGATTTTCCTGAGCTGAGATAGGTACATGCTAAATTGGTTGCTATGGTAACCAGTCTGGTTGCTATGGAGGGGTCAGTGACCTAACGCATTGTTCCCCATGTCAATACACCAACCCCCATGTCTCTATGACTTTCCAAAGCTGAGATAGAGCTGCGCCATATTGGTTGCTATGGTAACCAGTTTGGTTGCTATGGAGGGGTCGCTGACCTAATATATTGCTCCCCATATCTGTACGGGTAAAATACAGCAACCCCCATCTCTCTATGATTTTCCTGAGCTGAGATAGAGACATGCCATATTGGTTGCTATGGTAACCAGTCTGGTTGCTATGGAGGTGTCATTAACATAATATAATGTTTCAGCTGTCAGTATGGGTGAAGCTTACCAGCCCCCAAGTCTCTAGCATTTTCCTAAGCTAAGATAGAGATGTGGCTATATAGTTGCTATGGTAAACAATTTGGTTGCTATGGAGGAGTTAGTGACATCATGTTGTAATCTACTTTCCATTTAGACTAATATAAAGCAACCCCCATGTCTCTACTGTGTTCCGTTCAGAAGATATTTGACTTTGAAAGTTATGTCAAAAAGTGGGTGTGGCTTAATTAATTTATGTTAATTCACAAGCAATGATGGGCTGGATAAGTAATTTGCTTCCTTAATGCTGGCATGACTTTCCAGTGTCAATCAATTACAGAAGTTCTTTCACACTAGGATCTATGGGATTCATGCTCCATTCATTTCAATGGGCCATTGAAAGTCAATGAGACACCTTTGACCTACTTATTTGAAATCAGCTGCACCTGGAGTTATCAACTGCCAGATTTTTAAACGAGTCAGCTGCAGCTGGAAATTCAACTGTCAGATTTTCAAACGATGGCAAATCTGCTGGAAAAAATCCGATTTCCATGCCTCAAACAAATAAAGATTATAGAAGAACCGTAAGACATATCGAAATGATTCTTTTTTTTGTCAGAAGCAGAAGACCCTAACGCAGAGAATGCTGTAATTTTTGTTAAGGTGTGATTAGAAATAAAAAAGTTATGGCGAGCTACAAATAGCCTTCATTTGATTCTGTGCAACTGCTCATTTCAGAGAAATCCATACCCTCAAACAAATAAAAATTACGAAAGAATGACCAGAGTTATTGAAATATTTCTTTTACTGTTAGAATCCCAAGATTTTAAGGAAGAGAATGGTGTAAATTTTGTGAAGCTGTGATGAAGTGTGAATGATTTATGGCGAGTTAAAAATAGCCTGCGATTGAGATTTTAAACAGAATCCACCAGAATTTTTGAATGGAGGTGAATGGAGCAATTATGTGCACTCCTTGTGGTTTAGGCCACCTGGAGTAAAAACCGTGTGTTTTTTAAAAACGAAAACAGCACCAACTGAAAGAGGACAAAAATCTCTATCATTTAGATATAAAATGTGTGTGTAAAGGTTAATTTTTAGTTGAGAAAACAGTGCAAGTAGCAACAAGACTGAGCTTGCTCGAAGTTAGAGTGAGCGATG
>SRMA01011688.1:0-13184 GCA_007224835.1 Danionella cerebrum
GAGGTGTGTGGAAAGTTTCGTGGCTGTAGCTCGAACGGGCTAGGAGGAGTAGCCGGTAGAATTTTTGTCCTAAGAAGAAGAAGAAGAAAAGAGAAGAATAACTAGAATATGCATTTCCTAGCGGAAAATGCGTGTGAATGCAGAGAGCTGACAATGAAAGCAGGCTGAAAGTATCTGAAAAAAATCTAAAGTTGAAAGGTGAAACTGAAAGGTAAAATATTTGAAAGTTGAAAGTTTCAAAAGTTGAAATGTGAAGCTGAAAGGTGAAAGATTTGAAAGTCGGAAGTTTCAAAAGTTGAAAAGTGAAGCTGAAAGGTGAAAGATTTGAAAGCTGAAAGTGTCAAAGGTTGAAAGTGGAGGCCGAAAGGTGAAACATTATAAAGTTGAAAACGTATAAAGTTGAACGTCGAAGCATTGTAAAGTTGAAAGTGTCAAAAGTAGAAAGTGGAAGCTAAAGGTGAAACATTTGAAAGTTGAAAGTGTCAAAAGTTGAAAGTGGAAGCTAAAAGTGAAACATTTGAAAGTTGAAAGTGTCAAAAGTTGAAAGTGGAAGCTGAACGGTATAATATTAATAAGATGAAATTCTGTCTAGCATTTTCCTAACCTAAGATAAAGATATGCCAATTGCGTTGCTATGGTAAAAAGTCTGGTTGCTCTGGACAGGTCATTTACATAATAGAATGTTCCCAGTGTCACTCTGAAGGAAATGAATCAACCCCCATGTCTCTAGCGATTCCCTGAGCTGAGTTAGAGATATGCCAATTGGGTTGCTATGATAACTATTATGGTTGCTATGGAAATGTCATTGACATTATCTAATGTTTCCTGTGTCACTATGAGTCAAACAAACCAACCCCCATGTCTCTAGCATTTTCCAAAGCTGATATAGAGATATGCCAATTTGGTTGCTATGGTAACCAATATGGTTGCTATGGCGGGGTCATTGACATTATATATTGATCTCTGTGTGACTACAAGTCAATTAGACCAACTCCTGTGTCTCTCACATTTCCCTAAGCTGAGATAGAGATGAGTCAAATGGGTTGCTATGGTAACCAGTATGGTTGCTATGGAGGGGTCAGTGACATTACATATTAAGCTCTGTGTGACTATAAGAAAATTACACCAACCCCCATGTCTTTAGCATTTTCCTAAGCTGAGATAGAGATGTGTCAATTTGGTTGCTATGGTAACCAGTATGGTTGCTATGGAGGGGTAAGTGACTTTATATAATGTTCCCTGTGTGACTACAAGTCATTTAGACCAACTCCCGTGTCTCTCTCATTTTCCTAAACTGAGATAGAGATGTGTCAATTTGGTTGCTATGGTAACCAGTATGGTTGCTATGGAGGGGTAAGTGACATTATATAATGTTCCCTGTGTGACTACAAGTCATTTAGACCAACTCCCGTGTCTCTCTCATTTTCCTAGGCTGAGATAGAGAAGTGTCAATTTGGTTGCTATGGTAAATAATATGGTTGCTATGGATGAGTTGGTGACATCATGTTTAATCTACATTCAACCTAGATCAATATAAAACATCTCCCATGTCTCTACGATGTTCCACTTAGAAGATATTTGACATTCAAAAATGATGTTGAAAAGTGGGCGTGGCTTGATGAATTTATGTTAAATCATAAGCAATTATTGGCTGGATTAGTTATATGCATCCTCAATCTTGCTATGACTCTCCATTGTGAACCAATTACAAAAGCACATTTACAATAGGATCATATGGGAATCAAATGCCCCATTGAAATGAATGGGAGCAATGCATTTCTATGGCCCATTGTAAGTCAATGGGAAGGCTAAGCCAATCAAATTTTGTTATTCAAATTAGTTAATCAAGCAGCTGCCTCCAACTGCCACTTTTTGAATCGAGGAGACATTTCTCAGATGTTGACCATGCCTCAAACAAATAAACATTACAGAAGAACCGTAAGACATATCGAGATGATTCTTTCTTTGTGAGAAGCAGAAGGCCTCAATGAAGATTATGATGTAAATTTTTTAACAATATGTGGAAAATTCTAGGTGTTATGGTGAGTTATAAAAAGCCTTTCTTTAAAACTTTGGAGCATCATGTTCTGGGTGAAATGCATTGATCTTAATGGAGCAATTTGCTTCCCTCGTTAAGGTTTAGCCCTCCTAGTTTAAAAACCGTAAGTCATATGAAAGGAACAACTGCATCATTGGAAAGAGGACAAATTTCTCTACTACTTTAATATAAATTTTGTGCATAAAGGTTAAAGCTTAGTTTAGGAGAAAAGAATAGAAGAAGAAGTTTGAGATGTGAAAAGTTAGAGTGGAAGCTAGAGTGGAGCAGAAATAGGTGAAAGTCGGAAATCTTCATTAAACTTAAACTGCGATTAATAAAAATCAATACAAGATATAAAAAAGTTGAAATATACATCTAATAGATGAAAGTGTGTAGATTTATTTAAAATTTGAACGGTTTCTCTAGTGGAAAGTATGCTGAAGTTATAAAGGTTGAAAGAAGTGAAAGTTTAAAGGAAGGTTGAAGAATATCCCCATTCATTTCAATGGGAAGAATAGTATGAATAAAAGTTAAATATTATAAAAAGTAATAAAGTTTGTAAAGTGAAACGTAATAGCAACCTAGTCTGAAAAAAGCTGAACGTTTTGATGTTTGAATGGTGTTTCTAGGCCAAAGGATGCTGAAGTAGTAGGCCGGAGAAAAAAGTGGGAATAATAACTAGATTTTAAAGTTTGCACGCAAACTTCGATGTTGGCTTGCGTTGGTACCGTTAATACCTATTTTTTTAAATGTTGTCAATTCCGCAACAATAACATAATCCAACCCCCATGTCTCTATGATTCTCATAAGCTGAGATAGGTACATGCAATATTGGTTGCTATGGTAACCAGTCTGGTTGCTATGGAGGTGTCAGTGACCTAACATATTGTTCCCCCATGTCAACACGAGTAAAATACACCAACCCCCATGTCTCTATGACTTTCGTAAGCTGAGATAGAGATACGCCATATTGGTTGCTATGGTAACAGTGTGGTTGCTATGGAGGGGTCACTGACCTAATATATTGTTCCCTATATGAATACGAGTAAATTACAGCAACCCCATGTCTCTATGATTTTCCTGAGCTGAGATAGGTACATGCAAAATTGGTTGCTATGGTAACCAGTCTGGTTGCTATGTAGGGGTCAGTGACCTAACTCATTGTTCCCCATGTCAATACATCAACCCCCATGTCTCTATGACTTTCCAAAGCTGAGATAGAGCTGCGCCATATTGGTTGCTATGGTAACCAGTTTGGTTGCTATGGAGGGGTCGCTGACCTAATATATTGCTCCCTATATCTATACGGGTAAAATACAGCAACCCCCATCTCTCTATGATTTTCCTAAGCTGAGACAGAGACATGCCATATTGGTTGCTATGGTAACCAGTCTGGTTGCTATGGAGGAGTCAGTGACATCATGTTGTAATCTACTTTCCATTTAGAATAATATAAAGCAACCCCCATGTCTCTACTGTGTTCCGTTTAGAAGATATTTGACATTGAAAGTTATGTCAAAAAGTGGGTGTGGCTTAATTAATTTATGTTAATTCACAAGCAATGATGGGCTGGATAAGTAATTTGCTTCCTTAATGCTTGTATGACTTTCCAGTGTCAATCAATTACAGAAGCTCTTTTACATTAGGATTCATGGGATTCATGCTCCATTCATTTCAATGGGCCATTGAAAGTCAATGAGACACCTTTGACCTACTTATTTGAAATCAGCTTGCACCTGGAGTTATCAACTGCCAGATTTTCAAACGAGTCAGCTGACTCAACTGTCAGATTTTCAAACGATGGCAAATCTGTTGGAGAAAATCCGATTTCCATGCCTCAAACAAATAAAGATTATAGAAGAACCGCAAGACATATCGAAATGATTCTTTCTTTGTAAGAAGCAGAAGACCCTAACGAAGAGAATGCTGTAATTTTTTGTGAAGGTGTGATTAGAAATAAAAAAATTATGGCGAGCTACAAATAGCCTTCATTTGATTCTGTGCAACTGCTCATTTTAGAGAAATCCATACCTCCAAACAAATAAACATTACAAAAGAATGAACAGAGGTATTGAAATATTTCTTTTACTGTTAGAATCCCAAGATTTTAAGGAAGAGAATGGTGTAAATTTTGTGAAGCTGTGATAAAGTGTGAATGATTTATGGCGAGTTAAAAATAGCCTGCGACTGAGATTTTAAACAGAGTCCACCAGAATTTTTGAATGGAGGTGAATGGAGCAATTATGTGCACTCCTTGTGGTTTAGGCCACCTGGAGTAAAAACCGTGTGTTTTTTAAAAATGAAAACAGCACCAACTGAAAGAGGACAAAAATCTCTACCATTTAGATATAAAATGTGTGTGTAAAGGTTAATTTTTAGTTGAGAAAACAGTGCAAGTAGCAACAAGACTGAGCTTGCTCAAAGTTAGAGTGAGCGATGACATCACCACTCTAGGGCTCCCATAGGGAATGACTTGGGCGATTTTTGGGCCGAAATTCGCGATTTATACGGAAACCGCTGGTCCAATCGGTCCGAAGACATATAGCAACTCGAGTGGGAACAGTCTGGACGACCGTGGAAAGTTTCGTGGCTGTAGCTCGAACGGGCTAGGAGGAGTAGGGTTAAGAATTTTCGTCAGAAGAAAAGAGAAGAAGAATAACTAGATTTTAAAGTTTGCACGCAAACTTCGATGTTGGCTTGCGTTGGTGCCGTTAATACCTATTTTTTTAAAATGTTGGCAATTCTGCAACAATAACATAATCCAACCCCCATGTCTCTATGATTCTCATAAGCTGAGATAGGTATTTGCAAAATTGGTTGCTGTGGTAACCAGTCTGGTTGCTATGGAGGGGTCAGTGACCTAAGATATTGTTCCCCATGTCAATACGAGTAAAATACATCAACCCCCATGTCTCTATGACTTTCCTAATCTGAGATAGAGATGCGCCATTTTGGTTGCTATGGTAACCTGTCTGGTTGCTATGGAGGGGTCAGTGACCTAACACATTGTTCCCCATGTCAATACATCAACCCCCATGTCTCTATGACTTTCCAAAGCTGAGATAGAGCTGCACCATATTGGTTGCTATGGTAACCAGTTTGGTTGCTATGGAGGGGTCGCTGACCTAATATATTGCTCCCCATATCTATACGGGTAAAATACAGCAACCCCCATCTCTCTATGATTTTCCTAAGCTGAGATAGAGACATGCCATATTGGTTGCTATGGTAACCAGTCTGGTTGCTATGGAGGGGTCAGTGACCTAACACATTGTTCCCCATGTCAATACCTCACCCCCCATGTCTCTATGACTTTCCAAAGCTGAGATAGAGCTGCGCCATATTGGTTGCTATGGTAACCAGTCTGGTTGCTATGGAGAGGTCGCTGACCTAACATATTGCTCCCCATATCAATACGGGTAAAATACGGCAACCCCCATGTCTCTATGATTTTCCTAAGCTGAGAGAGAGTCATGCCATATTGGTTGCTATGGTAACCAGTCTGGTTGCTATGGAGGAGTCATTGACATGATATAATGTTTCAGCTGTCAGTATGGGTGAAGCTTACCAACCCCCAAGTCTCTAGCATTTTCCTAACCGAAGATAGAGATATGCCAATTTAGTTGCTATGGTAAACAATTTGGTTGCTATGGAGGAGTCAGTGACATCATGTTGTAATCTACTTTACATTTAGAATAATATAAAGCAACCCCCATGTCTGTACTGTGTTCTGTTTAGAAGATATTTGACATCGAAAGTTATGTAAAAAAGTGGGTGTGGCTTAATTATTTTATGTTAAATCACAAGCAATGATTGGTTGGATAAGTGATTTGCTTCCTTAATGCTGGTATGACTTTCCAGTGTCAATTACAGAAGCTCTTTTACAATAGGATCTATGGGGTTCATGCTCCATTCATTTCAATGAGCCATTGAAAGTCTATGAGACACCTTTGACCTACTTATTTGAAATCAGCTTGCACCTGGAGTTATCAACTGCCAGATTTTCAAACGAGTCAGCTGCAGCTGGAAATTCAACTGTCAGATTTTTAAACGATGGCAAATCTGCTGGAGAAAATCCGATTTCCATGCCTCAAACAAATAAAGATTATAGAAGAACCGTAAGACATATCAAAATGATTCTTTCTTTGTCAGAAGCAGAAGACCCTAACGAAGAGAATGCTGTAATTTTTGTGAAGGTGTGATTAGAAATAAAAAAATTATGGCGAGCTACAAATAGCCTTCATTTGACTCTGTGCAACTGCTCATTTCAGAGAAATCCATACCCTCAAACAAATAAGGATTACGAAAGAATGACCAGAGTTATTGAAATATTTCTTTTACTGTTAGAATCCCAAGATTTTAAGGAAGAGAATGGTGTAAATTTTGTGAAGTTGTGATAAAGTGTGAATGATTTATGGCGAGTTAAAAATAGCCTGCGATTGAGATTTTGAACAGAATCCACCAGAATTTTTGAATGGAGGTGAATGGAGCAATTATGTGCACTCCTTGTGGTTCAGGCCACCTGGAGTAAAAACTGTGTTTTTTAAAAATGAAAACAGCACCAACTGAAAGAGGACAAAATCTCTACCATTTAGATATAAAATGTGTGTGTAAAGGTTAATTTTTAGTTGAGAAAACAGTGCAAGTATCAACAAGACTGAGCTTGCTCAAAGTTAGAGTGGGCGATGACATCACCACTCTAGGGCCCCCATAGGGAATGACTTGGGCGATTTTTGGGCCGAAATTCGCGATTTTTACGGAAACCGCTGGTCCAATCGTTCCGAAGAGATATAGCAACTCGAGTGGGAACAGTTTGGACGACCGTGGAAAGTTTCGTGGCTGTAGCTCGAACGGGCTAGGAGGAGTAGCTGTCAGAATTTTTGTCAGAAGAAGAAGAAGAAGCCGGAAGAATAATAATAAGTTTAAGTGAGATAACAATATGTTGGCTTTGCAAGCAAGCCAACATAATAAGTTTAAGTGAGATAACAATATGTTGGCTCTGCAAGCCAACATAATAAGTTTAAGTGCAATATCAATATGTTGGCTTTGCAAGCAAGCCAACATAATAAATACGTAGGATAACAATAGTGTGAATGCCTCTGCATTCACACTAATAACTAGAAAGTGCATTTCCTAGCGGAAAATGCGTGTGAATGCAGAGAGCTGAAAGAGAATGCTTAAAATTGCTGAATTCCTTGGCTGAACGGTGAAACATTAGAAAGTTGAAAATATCAAAAGTTGAAAGTGGAGGCTGAAAGGTGAAACATTTTAAAGTTGAAAACGTATAAAGTTGAAAGGTGAAGCTGAAACATTGTAAAGTAGAAATATGTAAAGTTGAAAGTGGAAGCTGAAAGGTAAAACATTAGACAGTTAAAATTGTCAAATTTGAAAGTGTAAGCTGAAAGTTGAAACATAAAAATAAATGTGGCACATTGTAAAGCTGAAAATGTCAATCAATTGGGTTGCTATGGTAATAAGTATGGTTGCTATGGAGGGGTTACAGACATAATATATTGTTATCTGTGTGACTACGAGTAAATTAAACCTACCCCCATTTCTCTAGCATTTCGCTAAGCTGAGTTAGAGAAATGCCAATTGGGTTGTTATGGTAACACGCCTGGTTGCTATGGAGGGGTCACTAACATCATATAATGTTCCTTGAGTGACTACAGGTAAATTACACCAACCCCTGTGTCTCTAGCATTTTCCTAAGCTGAGGTAGAGATATGCCAATTTGGTTGCTATGGTAACCATATGGTTGCTATGGATGGTTTAGTTACCTCGGTGATTGTTACGGGGTCATAATTATTGAAACAAACTCACCCCCATGTCTCTAGCACTTTCCTAAGCTGAGGGAGAGATGTGCCAATTTGCTTGCTATGGTAACCAGTATGGTTGCTATGGAGGGGTCAGTGACATTATATAATGTTCCCTGTGTGACTACAAGTCATTTAGACCAACTCCTGTGTCTCTCTCTTTTTCCTAAGCTGAGATAGAGATGTGTCAATTTGGTTGCTATGGTAACCAGTATGGTTTCTATGGAGGGTCAGTGACATTATATAATGTTCTCTGTGTGACTACAAGTCATTTAGACCAACTCCCGTGTCTCTCTCAATTTCCTAGGCTGAGATAGAGATGTGTCAATTTGGTTGCTATGGTAACCACTATGGTTGCTATGGAGGGGTCAGTGACATTATATAATGTTCCCTGTGTGACTAAAAGTCATTTAGACCAACTCCTGTGTCTCTATCATTTTCCAAAGCTGAGATAGAGATGTGTCATTTGGGTTGCTATGGTTACCAGTATGGTTGCTATGGAGGGGTCATTGACATTATATAATGTTCCCTGTGTGACTACAAGTCAATTAGACCAACTCCGGTGTCTCTGGCATTTTCCTAGGCTGAGATAGAGAAGTGTCAATTTGGTTGCTATGGTAAATAATTTGGTTGCTATGGATGAGTTGGTGACATCATGTTTAATCTACATTCAACTTAGATCAATATAAAACAACTCCCATCTCTCTACGATGTTCCACTTAGAAGATATTTGACATTCAAAAATGATGTTGAAAAGTGGGCGTGGCTTGATGATTTTTTGTTAAATCATAAGCAATGATTGGCTGGATTAGTTATATGCATCCTCAATGTTGCTTTGAATCTCCATTGTGAACCAATTACAAAAGCTATTTTACAATAGGATCGTATGGGAATCAATTGCCCCATTGAAATGAATGGCAGCAATGCATCTCTATGGCCCATTGTGAGTCTATGAGAAGGCTAAGCCAATCACATTTCGTTATTCAAATTAGTTGATTAACAGCTGCCTCCAACTGCCACTTTTTGAATCGAGGAGACATTTCTCAGATGTTGACCATGCCTCAAACTAATAAACATTACAGAGGAACCGTAAGACATATCGAGATGATTCTTTCTTTGTGAGAAGCAGAAGGCCTCAATGACGATTATGGTGTAAAAAAATTTAAGATATGTGGAAAATTCTATTAGTTATGGCGAGTTAGAAAAAGCCTTAACTTAAAACCTTCAAGCATTATTTTCTGGGTGAAATACATTGATCTTAATGGAGCAATTTGCTTCCCTCGTCAAGGTTTAGCCCTCCTAGTTTAAAAACTGTAGGTCATATGAAAGAAACAACTGCATCTTTGGAAAGAGGACAAATTTCTCTACCACTTTAATATAAAATTTGTCCATAAAGGGTAAAGTTTAGTTTAGGAGAGAGGAATTGATGAAGAAGTTTGAGATGTGAAAAATTAGAGTGTAAGCTAGAGAGGAGCAGAATTAGGTAAAAATCCAAATTCTTCATTAAACTTAAACTGCGATTAATTAAAATCTGTAAAAGATATGTAAAAGCTGAAAAGAGCTTTTAAAAGCCGAAAATGTGTTGAATTGTTTAAAATTTGAATGATTGCTCTAGCTGAAAGTATGCTGAAGTTATGAAGTTTGAAAAAAAGCTGAAGATTTAAAGAGATTTGAAGAGTCTCCCCATTCATTCCAATGGGAAAAATATTTTAAATAAAGTTAAATTTTATAAAAAGTATAAAAGATATCAAAAAGCTGTATACGAGCAACATAGAGCAAAAAAAGCTGTACGTTTTGACGTTTGAATGGTGTTTCTAGGGCAAAGTATGCTGAAGTAGTAGGCTCCGGAAAAAGGGGGGGGAATAAGAATAAAAAAAATAATAATAACTAGAAAATGCATTTCCTAGCGGAAAATGCGTGTGAATGCAGAGAGCTGAAAGAGAATGCTTAAAATTGCTGAATTCTTTGGCTGAACGGTGAAACATTAGAAAGTTAAAAGTGTCAAAAGTTGAAAGTTGAAGCTAAAATGTGAAACACTGTAATTTGAAAAGTGTCAAAATTTGAAAGCTGAAGCTGAAACATTGTAAAGTTGGAATATGTAAAGTTGAAAGTGGAAGCTGAATGTTAAAATATTAGAAAGTTGAAAGTGTCAAAAGTTGAAAGTGGAAGCTGAAAGGTGAAACATTGTAAAGTTGAAAATATCAAAAGTTAAAAGTGGAGGCTGAAAGGTGAAACATTCTAAAGTTGAAAACGTATAAAGTTTAAAGTTGAAGCATTGTAAAGTTGAAAGTGTTAAAAATAGAAAGTGGAAGCTGAAGGTGAAACTTTTGAAAGTTGAAAGTGTCAAAAGTTGAAAGTGGAAGCTGAAAGGTATAATATGAGTAAGTTGAAATTCTGTCTAGCATTTTCCTAACCTAAGATAAAGATATGGCAATTGCGTTGCTGTGGTAAAAAGTCTGGTCGCTCTGGACAGGTCATTTACATAATAGATTGTTCCCAGTGTCACTATGAGTGAAACAAAACAACCCCCATGTCTCTAGCATTTTCCTAAGCTGAGATAGAGATGTCAATTTAGTTGCCATGGTAACCAGTATGGTTGCTATGGAGGGGTCAGTGACATTATATAATGTTTCCTGTGTGACTTCAAGTCATTTAGACCCACTCCTGTGTCTCTCTCATTTTCCTAAGCTAAGATAGAGATGTGTCAATTCGGTTGCTATGGTAACCAGTATGGTTGCTATGGAGGGGTCAGTGACATTATATAATGTTCCTGGTGTGACTACAAGTCATTTAGACCAACTCCCGTGTCTCTCTCATTTTCCTAAGCTGAGATAGAGATGTGTCAATTTGGTTGCTATGGTAACCAGTATGGTTGCTATGGAGAGGTCAGTGACATTATATAATGTTCCCTGTGTTACTACAAGTCATTTAGACCAACTCCCATGTCTCTCATTTTCCAAAGCAGAAATAGAGATGTCTCAATTCGGTTGCTATGGTAACCAGTACGGTTGCTATGGAGGGGTCAGTGACATTATATAATGTTCCCTGTGTGACTACAAGTCATTTAGACCAACTCCTGTGTCTCTGTCGTTTTCCAAAGCTGAGATAAAGATGTGTCAACTGGGTTGCTATGGTAACCAGTATGGTTGCTATGGAGGGATCAGTGACATTATATAGTGTTCCCTGTGTTACTACAAGTCATTTTTAGACCAACTCCCGTGTCTCTAGCATTTTCCTAAGCTGAGATAGAGATGTGTCAATTTGGTTGCTATGGTAACCAGTATGGTTGCTATGGAGGGGTAAGTGACATTATATATTGTTCCCTGTGTGACTACAAGTCATTTAGACCAACTCCCGTGTCTCTCTCATTTTCCTAAACTGAGATAGATATGTGTCAATTTGGTTGCTATGGTAAACCAGTATGGTTGCTATGGAGGAGTCAGTGACATTATATGATGTTCCCTGTGTGACTACAAGTCAATTAGACCAACTCCTGTGTCTCTAGCATTTTCCAAAGCTGCGATAGAGATGTGTCAATCAGGTTGCTATGGTAACCAGTGTTGTTGCTATGGAGGGGTCATTGACATTATGTAATGTTCCCTGTGTGACTATAAGTCAATTAGACCAACTCCTGTGTCTCTAGCATTTTCCTGGGCTGAGATAGAGACATGTCAATTGGGTTGCTATGGAAATTATTCTGGTTGCTATGGATGATTTGGTGACATCATGGTGTAATCTACATTCAACTTAGATCAATATAAAACAACTCCCATGTTTTTACGATGTTCCACTTAGAATATATTTGACATTCAAAAATGATGTTGAAAAGTGGGCGTGGCTTGGTGAATTTATGTTAAATCATAAGCAATGATTGGCTGGCTTAGTTATATGGATCCTTAATGTTGCTTTGAATCTCCATTGTGAACCAATTACAAAAGCACTTTTACAAAAGGATCATATGGGAATCAATTGCCCCATTGCAATGAATGGCAGCAATGCATCTCTATGGCCCATTGTGAGTCTATGGGAAGGCTAAGCCAATCAAATTTTGGTATTTAAATTAGTTACTGTAATTAGTCAGCCGCCTCCAACTGCCACTTTTCGAATCGAGGAGACATTTCTCAGATTTTGACCATGCCTCAAACAAATAAGCATTACAGAAGAACCGTATAACATATCGAGATGATTCTTTCTTTGTGAGAAGCAGAAGGCCTGAATGAAGATTATGGTGTAAATTTTTTTAGATATGTGGAAAATTCTATTAGTTATGGCGAGTTAGAAAATGCCTTAATTTCAAACATTCAAGCATTATTTTCTGGGTGAAATGCATTGATCTCAATGGAGCAATTTGCTTCCCTCGCTAAGGTTTAGCCCTCCTAGTTTAAAAACCGTAGGTCATATCAAATTAACAACTGCATTTTCAAAAAGAGGACAAATTTCTCTACTACTTTAATATAAAATTTGTCCGTAACGGGTAAAGTTTAGTTTAGGAGAGAGGAATATATCAAGAAGTTTGAGATGTGAAAAATTAGAGTGGAAGCTAGAGGGGAGCAGAATTAGGTCAAAATCCTAATTCTTCATCAAACTTAAACTGTGATTTATAAAAATCTGTAAAAGATATGTAAAAGCTGAAAAGAGCTTTTAAAAGCTGAAAATGTGTTGAATTGTTTAAAATTTGAATGATTGCTCTAGCTGAAAGTATGCTGAAGTTATGAAGGTTGAAAAAAAGCTGAAGATTAAAAGAGATTTGAAGTGTTTCCCATTCATTTCAATGGGAAAAATATTTTAAATAAAGTTAAATTTTATAAAAAGTATAAAAGATATTAAAAAGCTGAATACAAGCAACCTAAAGCAAAAAAAGCTGAACGTTTTGACGTTTGAATGGTGTTTCTAGAGCAAAGTATGCGGAAGGAGTAGGCTCCAACAAAAAGGGGGGAATAAGAATAATAACTAGAAAGTGCATTTCCTAGCGGAAAATGCGTGTGAATGCAGAGAGCTGAAAAGGGAATGCTCAAAATTGCTGAATTCCTTGGCTGAACAGTGAAAAATTAGAAAGTTAAAAGTGTCAAAAGCTGAAACATTGTAAATTTGAAATAAGTAAAGTTGAAAGTGGAAGCTGAAGGGTAAAACATTAGAAAGCAGAAAGTGTTGAAAATTAAAAGTGGGAGCTGAAAGGTAAAACATTAGAGAGTTAAAGTGTCAAAAGTTGAAAGTGGAAGATAATGGGTGAAACATTGTAAAGTTGAAAATGTCAAAAGTTGAAAGCTGAAGCTGAAACATTGTAAAGCTGAAATATGTAAAGTTGAAAGTGGAAGCTGAAGGGTAAAATA